>OV651818.1:83727463-83749913 GCA_927349885.1 Psylliodes chrysocephalus
ATGAATAGAATGAAGTTAGTTACTTTCCATTTTGACAGCTATTAACAAAAAAGTCCCTAGAATAATTTGCTTAACTTATTCTTAGTAAAATCTCGTTATTTACGGACGGTGGAATATAACTTAAAGTAAATAGAGTTTAAATTTTATGAGAAGATTAGTTATGGAGGGTTTAACTATAAGTTGGGCGTTAATTATATATAAGAATTGCTAAAGGGTATCAAGTGTGTGGCGTGTTAAGGTAGGACAGTATATAGAGTATCTGAGTCGCTACACTAACATTACAAAAAAATATCAGTAAGCAACACTCTCTCTAAAAAAAAATAAAAATAAAAACGATACTGCCACTGCACTCGTGCGGCAACGTAAAAGCAGTACCTCAGTAAAAGTGTTGGGGATTTTGAAGCTTCCACCTCGGCACCGTGCACCCCCATGACGGAGACGACAGTGTAGAAACGTGTCTGCTCTGCTTGTAGCCAAGGCGACCAGGCCCGAGTTGGCCGTCGTGAGGGCGAGCGTCCCCCTGAACCGGCCCACGATCATCGGCCGACCCGATTTCTACGTGCGTTACGGCACCAAGGAGAAGGAGGCGGTCGCCTCGTTCGATTTCCTGGACGAGCTCGGCACTCCGGGCGGCTCGGTGTGCTGCTCCGTCGAAGAAGAGGTCTTCGTTGTCGAGGATGAAGAAGACGAGGAGGAAGAGGGAGAAGCGTGCGTGAAACGGTGCAAGGTTAGCGAGGTTTGAGCGGGAGAAGGGGTTTGGAATGCGTAAATCGGCGTGGTTTGAGGAGCGGTAACGTCGTTGGCTAGCGGTTGGTTTAATCGAGACCTAAGCTTCTGTTAAAAAGAAGATTTCTATACAACGACAATGCAGCCAACTTAACAAATTAAAATTGACACTAATGACAACCGAGGGGTAAAACGCTAATGGCGTTCAGTGCGTTCTGGGTGTATTCTCACTTTCTTCTTTTCCTTATCGATAAATAAGGACACAAATATACTCAGTACGTACTGCCAGTGCCAAAAGATCCAAATGTACTTTTATTTTGGATATCATCAAAAATGCGTATCTTCTATACATTTGACCAATGGTTCTATATGATTTTGGTGATTAGGCTGAAATCATTATTATTTCAAAATCTCGATGTAAATTTTCTAAGGAAATATTCAAAACGGTCTTCACCTTTTTTATTTAATCTTCCATCTTCTACGTTTATATTTCGGCGCAGAAAATTTATTTCGAAGTGATTTTTGGTGATGATTTCGGATATTTCGAGAAAATTTGTAAGCGATTTCGAGTGAAAACTTATCAGTATTTCTGGAGTGGTTCATTGGTAGGACACTTGACAATTGGCAGTTGACAATTAATAGTTGACAATTGACAGTTTAGAAGTCACATCAATTATTTGATTGAAATGGTTTTTTTTTTCGGGTTTGTTGGCTGTAAGTCAGTAAGTAAAAAGGATATGTTTTTTATATATACAGGGTGTCACCGTTGAAGTCCGCATCATACGGACATTTTATTTAGACAATCTAAATTTAGACCTTGTGACCAGAACTTTCTTCGAAAATAATAATAGAAAAAACGATGTCAAATTTGACATATTTAAAAAAAAAATAGGATGACTTAGGTTATTTGTCAAAATTTCGAAAAATGTTAAATAAAAAACTTGTTTTTCGATTTTTTACTAACCTACCAAATTTGAACGAATTTTTATTCTTGTTGAGTTTTCTTAGCCTAACAATTTTTTGGTTAATTCAAATTTCTAAAATCGGAAAATATCAGTCAAAATACGAAACATTGAAATTTTTTCTATCGAACCGTATCGGGAAAATTGAAAGTTTCCTTAGGGAAAATGGTTTTTCAATAATTTACCGACTAGATTAACATTTTTTCGGCAATAAAAAATTGTTTCTCGAATTTTCCTACTTTTCCGACGAAGTTTTCTAAAAAATAAAAACTCACCTATACTATTCGATGTTCCTCACAAGCTAGCATGGACATTTTCCCGATATCTCCAACACATTTCTCAGGAAAATTTTATGCGCATGCTTTTCCGGGAAAAACTTTGCTTAAAAGAAGATATGGCAAAAAACTTATCCGGTTCAACAAGATAGGGTCTTGTTGATTGAAAAAGAGGAAAAAATATTTCTTTTTTTCAAAATATTATGACAAATTTTAAAATAAATAAGTTTTCAAAATTTCTCTTATCGAATGGTGTCGGAAAATTTGAAATATTCCTTACGGTAAAGTGGTTTTCCGGCGAAACCAACTTTGGCGTTCGAGACTGTAGGGTCTCAAGGTATTTTTGCTCTATCTATTCTATTAAGCATGGTTTTTCCTGGAAATTTCGTCAAATAATAATTAAAGGCAGTTCTGACGAAATAAAATCGTTTTATGAATTATTTAAAATTAAATTTTGTCAACTTATGCTTACGATATTAATAATTGACAATTTTGATGAAATTAAATCGTTTTATCAAGTATTTAAATCAAATTTTGTCAAATAAGGTTTATGACGTTAATAATTGACAGTTTTGACGAAATTAACTCGTTTTATCTCATAATTAAAATTAAATTTCATCAAAGAAGGCTTACGACCTTAATGATTTACAATTGTAACAAAATTAAATCGTTTTATTAATCATTTAAAATTAAATTTCGTCAAAAAAAGATTATAAGTTAATAAATAACAGTTTTGACGAAATTAAATCGTTTTATCAAGTATTTAAAATCAAATTTCGTCATAGAATGCTGATAATTAATAATTTTGACGAAATTAAATCGTTTTATCAAGTATTTAAAATCAAATTTGATCAAAGAATACTGTATGACATGAATGATTAACAATTTTGACCAAATAAAATCATTATATGAATTATTTAAAATCCAGTTTCGTCAAAGAATGCTTCTAATATTAATATTTGACAGTTTGGACAAAATAAAATCGTTTTATGAATTATTTAAAATTAAATTTCGTCAAATTTAGCTTACGATATTAATAATTGACAATTTTAACGAAATTAAATCGTTATATCAAGTATTTAAAATCAAATTTTGTCAAATAAGGTTTATGTCGTTAATAATTGACGGTTTTCATGAAATTACATCGCTTTATCATTATTTAAAATCAAATTTCGCCAAAGAGTGCTTACGATATTAATATTTGACAATTTTGACGAAATTAAATCGTTTTATCAAGTATTTAAAATCAAATTTCGTCATAGAAGGCTTATAATGCTGATAATTAATCATTTTGATGAAATTAAATCGTTTTATCATCATTTAAAATCAAATTGCAATCAAAGAATACTGTATGACATGAATAATTGACAATTTTGATCAAATAAAATCATTATATGAATTATTTAAAATCCAGTTTCGTCAAAGAATGCTTCCAATATTAATATTTGACAGTTTTGACGAAATAAAATCGTTTTATGAATTATTTAAAATTAAATTTCGTCAAATAATGCTTACGATATTAATAATTGACAATTTTAACGAAATTAAATCGTTTTATCAAGTATTTAAAATCAAATTTTGTCAAATAAGGTTTATGACGTTAATAATTGACAGTTTTGATGAAATTACATCGCTTTATCATTATTTAAAATCAAATTTCGTCAAAGAATGCTTACGATATTAATAATTGACAATTTTGACGAAATTATATCGTTTAATCAAGTATTTAAAATCAAATTTTATCAGATAAGGTTTATGACGTTAATAATTGACAGTTTTGACGAAATTACATTGCTTTATCTTTATTTAAAATTAAATTTCGCTATAGAATGCTTACGATATTAATATTTGACAATTTTGACTAAATTAAATCGTTTACTTAAATATTTAAAATTAAATTTCGTCAAAGACGTTAATAATTAACAGTTTTGATGAAATTAAAATTGTTTTATCCTGTATTTAAAATTACATTTCATCAAAGAAGGCCTATAACGTCAATAATTGATAGTTTTGATGTAATTAAATGTTTTATCATTTATTTAAAATAAAATTTCGTCAAAGAAAGCTTATAACGTTAATAATAGACAATTTTGACGAATTTAATCGTTTTATCCCGTAATTGAAATCAAATTGTGTCAAAAAAATGCCTATGACCTTAATTATTGACAGTTTTGATGAAATTAGATCGTTTTATCAATTATTTCAATTCAAATTTCCTCAAAAAAGGAATACGACGTAAATAATGGACAGTTTTGACGAAAATAAATCGTTTTATTAATTATTTAAAATCAAATTTCGTCAAAGAAGGCTTATGACGTTAATAATTGACAGTTTTGATGAAATTAAATTGTTTTAACAAGCATTTAAAATCAAATTTTGTCAATGAAAGGTTATGGCATAATTAATTGATAGTTTTGACGAAATTAAATCATTTATCAAGGATTTAAAATCAAATTTTGTCAAAGAAGAATTATTACGTTAATAATTGACTATTTTGACGAAATTAAATTGTTTTATCAAATATTTAAAATCAAATTTCGTCAAAGAAATCTTATGACGTTAATAAATGACACTTTGGACGACATTAAATCATTTTCTCAAGTATTTAAAATAAATTTTAGCCAAAGGAAGGTTATGACGTTAATAATTGACAGTTTTGTCAAAATTAAATCGTAATATAAATTATTTTAAATTAAATTTCGTCAAATAAGGGTTACGATATTAATAATTGACAGTTTTGACGAAATTATATTATTTTATCAAGTATTTAAAATAAAATTTCGTCAAAAAACGTTTATGACGTTAATAATTGACAATTTTGATTAAATTAAATCGTTTTATCAATTACTTAAAATAAAATTTTGTCAAAGACATTAAAATTGTTAGTTTGGACGAAATTAAATCATTTTACCAATTATTTAACATCAAATTTCATCAAAAAAGAATTTTTCGTTAATAATTGACAGTTTTGACGAAATAAAATGATGAAATTAAATTGTTTTAACAAGCATTTAAAATCAAATTTTGTCAATGAAAGGTTATGGCATAATTAATTGATAGTTTTGACGAAATTAAATCATTTATCAAGGATTTAAAATCAAATTTTGTCAAAGAAGAATTATTACGTTAATAATTGACTATTTTGACGAAATTAAATTGTTTTATCAAATATTTAAAATCAAATTTCGTCAAAGAAATCTTATGACGTTAATAAATGACACTTTGGACGACATTAAATCATTTTCTCAAGTATTTAAAATAAATTTTAGCCAAAGGAAGGTTATGACGTTAATAATTGACAGTTTTGTCAAAATTAAATCGTAATATAAATTATTTTAAATTAAATTTCGTCAAATAAGGGTTACGATATTAATAATTGACAGTTTTGACGAAATTATATTATTTTATCAAGTATTTAAAATAAAATTTCGTCAAAAAACGTTTATGACGTTAATAATTGACAATTTTGATTAAATTAAATCGTTTTATCAATTACTTAAAATAAAATTTTGTCAAAGACATTAAAATTGTTAGTTTGGACGAAATTAAATCATTTTACCAATTATTTAACATCAAATTTCATCAAAAAAGAATTTTTCGTTAATAATTGACAGTTTTGACGAAATAAAATAGTCTTATAGAGTAGGTATTTTAAATCAAATTTCATAAAAGAAGCCTTTTGACCTTAATGATTAACATTTTTAACTTTTGTCGAAATTAAATCGTTTATCAATTATTTAAAAATAAAATTTCGTCAAAAAAGTCTCTTGACGTTAATTATTGACAGTTTTGACGAAATGAAATCGTTATATCAATAAGTTATATTTAAATTTCGTTAAAAAATGCTTACGACGTAAATAATTGACAGTTTTGACGAAATTAAATAGGTTTATCACATATTATTATTAAATTTCGTTAAAGGGTTTTCCCGGAAAAAGGTCGTTCTGAATTTTCCCCTAATTTTCCTGAGAAATGTTTGTTGAAATGACGGAAAAATGTTAATTCGAGATTTTCAAGTGTCGAGTAATAGTAGGTATACGCGAATTTTTGGAAAACTCGTCGGAAAATTCACTGAAACAAAAATGATGTAATTTTTTCGATTTTGACCAAATGAAAGGGAATTTCCCGTAACGGATAAATCCGCTGTTCAATAAAAAATTAATCCTGTCAGAAAATGTGTGGAAAAAATACTTTCCCGAAGGAAAATTAAAAATTCCGACAGAACATTTAAATGTTGCGCAAAAAGCGAAACTCTACGGATTAGTCGGGTCCTCACTCGGAGAATGTTTGAAAAATTACTTTCCCGAAGGAAAATTTAAAATGATTCGACAGAGACAGGGACAACACGTGCTTAGATTCTTTTTATAACCCAGCGAGAAACTCTATGTCATTAGTGTCAATTTTATTTAGTTGAGTTGACTGCATTGTCATTCATTACTGCACACTTTTCCTCCCACCTTATAAAACCTCCCTTTGATATTTTACAAGTCTATATAGTCTTCCAAATTTTGTTAAATGCGCCAAAAATTCGATTTTGGTTACAACAACATTTCTTCACTTTTTTTTTGAGTTTTCAATGGCTGTATACGAATTGTGGGAAGTTTTACGATTCTAAACCACTTACAACCCGACAACAATGTTTATATAAAAAAAAATCTTATTATAAAAGTTGTAACTATTTCTTTTCCGTTTTGTATGTTTTAAAAATGATTGCAATGCTTGCCAAAATGCATTCTGAAATTCTGTACATAGTAAATGTTATATAAACTTATATAAATATATATAAATATTAAAATAATTCGAAATATACTTACTCATTTATTAATTTTGTTTTTTGAAGAACTGAATGTAAAAAAATTGTTTTTTCGATTATATTTATTTATTATTTTTATTTTATTATTAACGAATCGATTATCGCCCCATTATTTGCCGTCTAATATATATTATAATTACTAAAAGGTAAATAATAAGTCAGTTGGGCCAGACCGGCACTTGCACTATGAAACGCATCAATATTTACGTCAAAAGTCAACATTCACCCTTCAAACGTCAAAAACGTCACGTCAAACGCCAAATATCGATGTGACGTTTCGTTAAGTCGGTAATGCAGGTTTTGAACTTGACGATCATCGTGAAGTTGCTTCGTTTCGGACCGGAAGTTGCCTGTCAGGTCCAAATGACTTGTTGCGTGCTTAAAATTGTTGAGTTTTGTCTCAGTTATGACTATTTATTGCGTTTCATTTAGTTTTAAACTTCGTACGAGTGAAATTTGAGGTGGGTAAAATCGGGTGAATAAGGAAAATGGTAACCAACAGAATTGTTGAAATGATTAAATATTGGAAGCATTTAAAAAATAGTTTTTGCGAAAAAGCTTCTAACTCAAACAAAACTCTGCGGTTTCGTTTTTGAAACAATCGACTCCCAAGGTGTTGAAATTAAAAAAAAAAAACGTAACATTGATTTCGATTCCGATCTAAAACATATCTTGGAAGTGTTGTTTTTGAAACTACTACATGTTTAATAGTTTCACTAAATATCCAAAAACCAAGAATAGTTCATAACGTTTATTTTACAGCAGCATTTTTACGAAATTAAATCAAATTTCGATAAAAAAGGCTTATGACGTTAATGATTGACAGTTTTGACGAAATTAAATCGTTTTATTAATTATTTGAAATCAAATTTTTGTTAAAGAAAGCTTATAACGTTAATTTATAACGTTAATAATTGACATTTGCCATCCCATTACAAAAAAAAAAAAAAAAAAAAAAAAATTGACATTTGATGAAATTAGATCATTTTATCGTTTATATAAAATCAAATTTCGTCAGTGAAGGATTATGACGTTAATAATTTACGTTTTGACGAAAATAAATGGTTGTATCAATTATTTAAATCAGATTTCATCAAAAAAGGTTTATTAGGTACGTTAATAATTGACAGTTTTGACGAAAATAAATTGTTTCATTAATTATTTAAAATCAAATTTCGTCATAGAAGGCTTATGACGTTAATAATTGACAGTTTTGACGAAAATAAATCGTTTTATCACTCATTTAAAATCAAATTTCGTCAAAGAAGGATTTTGAAGTTAATAATTGACATTTTAATGAAATTAAATCATTTTATCGTTTATATAAAATCAAATTTCGTCAATGAAGGATTATGACGTTAATAATTTACGTTTCAACGAAAATAAATGGTTATATCAATTATTTAAAAATCAGATTTCATCAAAAAAGGTTTATGACGTTAATAATTGACAGTTTTGACGAAAATAAATTATTTCATTAATTATTTAAAATCAAATTTCGTCATAGAAGGCTTATGACGTTAATAATTGACAGTTTTGACGAAAATAAATCGTTTTATCAATCTTTTAAATCATCAAAGAAGGATTATGACGTTAATAATCGACCGTTTTGACGAAAATAAGTCGTTTTATTAATTATTTAAAATCAAATTTCGTCAAAGAAATCTTATGACATTAAAAATAGACAGTTTTGACGAAATTAAATCATTTTATTAATTATTTAAAATGAAATTTCATTAAAGAAAGTTTATAACGTTAATAATTTACATTTTGACGAAATTAAATCGTTTTATCATCTATAAAAAATCAAATTTCGTCAAAGAAGGATTATGACGTTAATAATTAATAGTTTTGACGAAATTACATCGTTTTATCAATTTTTTAAAAGAGATTTCATCAAAGAAGGAATATGAGATTAATAATTGACAGTTTTG
Source organism: Psylliodes chrysocephalus (assembly GCA_927349885.1). Classification (NCBI taxonomy): domain Eukaryota; kingdom Metazoa; phylum Arthropoda; class Insecta; order Coleoptera; family Chrysomelidae; genus Psylliodes; species Psylliodes chrysocephalus. The sequence goes on from OV651818.1 coordinate 83,736,174, forward strand.
ACGAAAATAAATTGTTTTATTAATTATTTAAAATCAAATTTTGTCAAAGAAATCTTATGACATTAACAATTGACAGTTTTGACGAATTTAAATTGTTTTATCACTCATTTAAAATCAAATTTCGTCAAAGAAGGATTTTGAAGTTAATTGACAATTTTGTGAAAATTAAATCGTTTTATCAATCATTTTAATTGAATTTTCCTCAAAGATTGCATATTACGTTAAAATTGACAGGTTTGTTTTATCAATAATTTAAAATTATATTTCGTTAAAAAAAGCCTATAAAACTAATAATTGACAGATTTGACGAACTTAATTATTTTTCATATATTTAAAATTAAATTTCTTCAAAGAAGGTTATGACGTTAATAATTTACACTTTGGACGACATTAAATCATTTTCTCAAGTATTTAAAATCAAATTTAACTATGATGGGCTATGACCTTAATAATTGATTGTTTTGACGAAAATAAATCGTTTTAATAATTATGTAAAATCAAATTTCTTAAAATAAGACTTATGACGTTAATAATTGACAGTTTTGACGAAATTAAATCATTTAGAATTTCGTCAAAGAAGAATTGTTACGTTAATAATTGACAATTTTGACGAAATTAAATCGCTTTATCAAATATTTAAAATTTCGTCAAAGAAATCTTATGACATTTTTGACGAAATGAAATCGTTTTATCAAATATTTAAAATCAAATTTCATCAAAAACGGCTTATGACGTTAACGATTGTTAGTTTTGTTAAAAATTAAATCGATTTAATATAAAATTTAATTAAATAATACTTATGACGTTAATAATTGACGGTGACAGATGGGACATAACTCAGTAGCGCCTTATATTATTCGAGATTTTTTGATATATCAGTGAAACTATTAGGGAAAAGCTATGCTTACTTACATTTCTGTCATTAAAGACATCCTACAAAATAGTATTAAAAGCGTTTTTTGTTTTTCTTCATAATAATTATTGTGTATATGTACATTTTGGCCCGTTTCTCTTTTTATAGAAATGGAGAGACGTAAACATTTGTAAATTATATTATTTATTATCCAAAACAAAAAACAAATCTATCATCAAAGACAAATAAACAAAAGTAATAATAATAAAAATTTCGTGTAGATTTAGAAGGAGCTTAGCGATTAAGACTCTGTGTACATAAAATATAATTATGATATTTTTGTTTTTCATTACAAAAAAAATCCTAAACGCGACTTTTGTAGATTTTTATTTGACTATATATAAAAAAATCAAACTTACGAATTATTAGTGGTACAGTGTTTGTACATTGTGATATGGAAATTTATTTATTAGAAATTTTCGTTTTATCTACAAAACAGTAGAAAAGGTGTCTATGTTCGTTAAAAATTTACAAATTTTAATTCTTGTGATTATTTTGATAGCCTTTTCCTCTTCGAGTCATCCAGCCAAAAACTACAGTTCAGTGCTGCCAAATTAAAAATGGTTCAGTATTACCAACTATATACATCGTATTTAGAGTACAGGGAGACGCAAAATTCTATAGATGGCGCTGCAAAATATAAATTCTCATATGGGTAAAACACATTTTGGTAGATATTTTCAGATGTTTTTTTTTATATAGGTACTTTTATTTTTACGGTTTTAGATTCTAACTATTATCAATTTTGAGGAAAATGTGTATATATTGTTATTTTCAACTATTAATACTTCATATATTCACATATGCCTTTATTTAATGTTTTGTATATTCTGTCGATTAAATGATTTTTCAAACCAATACTATATTTTCCTATTTGTCCACTTCTTCCTTCCTTCAATCCCACAACCTATTTATCTATTAGTTCCTCTCCCTTCTTTGATTGTTTCTTTTATAATTCCTTCCATGTTTCATATTTTATCACCATTCACTATTTACCTTTATTCACTATTTTCTCAAATAACTTATTTACTTTTTTTAATTAGCCACACGTTGGGCGCCAATTGTGGCGCCAATTGTTATGTTAATAGTTGAAAATAACAACAATATCTTTAAGATTCTTTGATTATTTTTATTTTATTTATCATTGGTTTTTTAAATTTTAGTTTATTCGCAATAAATAAATCAACAGTTGAGAGTAGCTCTAACTCTAGTTTTTCAATTAATTACTACTGATTACACAAAAATTAATTAATGAATTTTCGGCAGTTCATTACAAAATGTAACTTTATAAGAATCATTAAAATATTCAAAAAATATACAAGATGTTTGCAATAAAATATTTTATTATATTATGTTAATTTAAATGGAACATCCTGTATTGTAAAATGCAAATATGAAGGAAATATAATTCATTTTAAAAGTTCTATAAGTTCCCTATACCAACTATTTTTAGACTTATTTTATCAATAGTTGTATTGAAACTATCAATAAATTTCAAACATTTACTCATAACTTTATTTTAACATAAAAATAACTCTGTTACCTGATCGAACGGAAAACTTAATGTTTTCCTGTTTCAAACCGTTCAGTCTTCAGTCTGACTAATGTTGTTACCCGATCGGACGGAAGACTAAACGTTTTTCTGCATGAAACCGTTCAGTCTTGCGTCCTCACTGCGTACAGCATAACAATTCAAAACTGCTTAATAATATCTCATCTGGATAAGGAGTAAGCAATGCATTCGGAACTAGGAAACTACCAAGCTGCAATAGGGCGGAACATCAGCCAATCCGGTGGCCGGATTCAGAAGAGGATCGTATATTATATTATATTTTATATTATATTGATGTATCTTCAAATGTTGAGCTTGTGTTGTATTGTAAATAATTTTAAACATTGAGTCTTGCGTCCTCTTCAAAACCCTGATTTTTCAATAACTTTTTCAGGGAAAACATACAAAATTAAATTCAAACATAACACTAAATAAGATCATTCCAGCCAACTTGTATTATTAGGCTTTTTCATGGCTCATGTCATAGGGTCCCGTAGTGTCGATCCAATTTACTGAATCCGCAAACACTAATTTTTGCAATCACACATGTAGAGTCACTCTTACGTCTACATAAGTACTAGTGGTTTTACATCTTGCATTCGTACTCGAAAACCAGTAAAGTTATTTTAATTTTTAATATTAAATTGTCACTAAATAGTCAATCACGAAGTAATCGTAAATCTTCTTAAAGTTCTGAGACTAGTTACTCTATCTCACGGGAACAACTTCGAGCATTCATATTTCCATAATTAAGTTATACCCGAATGAAATACATACGCAGAAATATTTCAAACATCACAAAAATCCAAATTAATTCGCGTATCCAAACTATGTCTTATTAATATTTCACACCCACGTACAACCCTTCTAGCTTTCTAAAAAGTACTTTATCTTCTAATCGAATTTCATTATTATTATTCATCCTAAGAAGACTGTTTAAATTTTAGATATACAGCCGTTGCAAATTTCAAACGATTCCAAAGAGCTTTAGCCAATTAGATAATTGTTTTACCTATGGGCGGAGCCAGGAATTAAAGATATAAATATAAGCGTTTCCCGCAAAAATAGGCAGTAGATCTTTAACTTTTCTCGTGGATAGTGCTCTCGCGAATATAGTGAAAATTCGATTTCTTTGCCGGTTCAGTGTAGCATTATCAAAAAGAATTACCTCAAGTTTTAAAATCATAGCACCACGACTCTGAGTCGATCGACATAAGAGCATACTAAGAAAAGAGGATTCTAGCAAAGTGGTTGAGAAATAAGCCGGTGTTCGCGCATTCTCCACTACTTCCTTGCGATCCTCCTTCTTAGAACTCCTCCGTGGGATTATTACACTGGGTGAGTCCGTTCTGATTACGTGGAAGACGAGGGGTACATCGTTTCCCATTTTAAAGTGTTAGGGCTGCCTCCATTTAATTTCCCTCCATTTCCATTCCCGCTTGCCGGCATTTTAGGCGCGGAACCTGTAACGAATTTTCTTCTCTCCACAGGTCGGACTGACAGGTGTCTCCTTTAATTGGAGATGTCTTATATCACTCCTTCAACTCCTCTTGGAGACTCCAAAAGTTTCTTCAACTAAATTCTCTTCCACTTTGTCACATTTGACGTCACAGTATTTATATGAAGGATGCTGCTTTACGTTAATGAGACTATTATGACATTATAGTTGTTTGAATTCAAATGAATGTTTAAAATGTGGTAAAACACTGTTGGTTTTGATGTGAAAGATGCCGCTGCTATCTGTCTTATTAAATCATAATCGTTTGAATCTAAATGAATGCTAATTGATATATGAAAGATGATGTTTTATGCTAAAATAACATTTCACACAGAATGTCGTTTGTCACATTCGATTTGACTTAATATTAACGGAGATTTAACCTTCGGTCCTTTTGGCATTGCTGCTGCGCATGTTTTTTCGTTGTAAGCATTTCATCTTCTTCGTATGTTGAATCTCCAAAGGCTCCTTCAACATTCTACTTCACTTTTCCACCTCCACTTTGTCTTCGAGTCTCCATTTTTCAAAAGCAACTTGATTAAGTGCGGAATTAAATTTATTTGGACATGAAAATGATAATTCGTCATATCCTTGAAAACTGTTAGTTTAGAGATATTAAACAATGTAAATAAACATTTAAAATATATTTTTTAATAATATTAGATACTAATCAGAACAATTATTAAATATTTTTAATTTGTTAAATATAAAATTATTAATAAATGTTTAAATTTATTGATGTATTTAAACTATTGATAAGTCTAAAAATAGTAAATTAAAAGGAACTTTATAGAATTTTCAAAATAAATAAAAAAAATATTGATACTATAAAATACAGGATGTTCCATTTAAATTAACGTAGTAATTAAATAAAATATGTTTACTGTAATAAAACTTAAAATTGAAAATCATCTGTACATTTTTTGAATAATTTATTATTATTTATTTTTAAGAACTACAGCGTTTTTTAGCGAAATCAAATTATGTTAGAAATATATCCAACATATTTCATTGATTCCTCATGTCATCTCTGCTCCGTCAAAACTAGGAAGATATGGTTTGCGGCGTTTATATCAAACTTTGGAAATTGGAAAAGTATTTTAATTAACACTGAAACTAAAACTTGCAAACACTCCATACATTTTTTGAATAGTTTAATGAGTCTAATGAAAAGTTACATTTTTGAGAACAAAAAACAAATTTAACATCTGAACCATTTAAATGGCTTAATTGGCCGCAATATAAATAAAATATGTTTTTGATGCAAATTTTTTCTACTCCTTCCTAAAGCGAACACGTTTTTGTAAATTTTTAATGTAACTACGACCATAAATACTCTTATCATCATTTTAGAATGTTATTTTAATGAATTCGAAATAAATTTGACCATCTTTTTACACAGTATTAACTTTTATTTAAACATTTATCATCATTCGTAATATATCGGTTATTATCGTTTGTTTATCAATTCGAAATGTCTATGGCGTACCCCAAGAACATTGGAAAATGAAATTTTATACGGTGTGATTGTTTTCGGGCATTTGATTGTATACAAAATGGCCTATGGATGTTTTAATAAACCATTTTGATTGACTGATTTCTAGTTCAACGGCCGTTGCTATCGCTTATTTGCAAAAGTGTTATCAAAAAACGAAATAACCTCATTTTTATTAATTTACTTTATATTAAAACAATAATTAAAGTATTAAATTTTTCGAAATATAGGTACTTCAAAAATACCAAAGTGATTTAAATAATTTCTATATGTCCCTCGTATAGGGGGCGATTATCAAAATAATAAATAATCGAATAATCGATTATTTGAAAAAATGATTATTTTTAGTCAATCGATTAATCGAAAATAATCGATTGCTAAAAATAATCGACTACTAAAAATAATCGATTATTTTAAATTAATAATAGTTCAATTGATTAATTACAAATAATCGGATATCGATTAATAATAAATTAATCGATATATCAATATTTAAAATAATTAACTATTTCAAATAATAAACAATCGAATAATCTGGATTAATCGAATATTCGAAAAGAATCGATTATTTTCATTCGATCGATTAATATTACTTAAGATGATCGATTTATTGAAAATAATCGATTGATTTCTATTAATCGATTATTTTCGATTATACGATTAATTAAGGGGTCGATTATTTTCCATTAATCAGTTATTTTCAAATAATTATTAGAAAATCGATTATTTTAGATTAATTACAAATAATCGGATATCGATTAATAATAAATTCATTAAATTCATTAAAATAATTAAGCAATTAAAATAATGGACTAATTAAAAAATAATAAAAAACAATCGGATAATCTAAAATAATTGATTATTCGAAAAGAATCGATTATTTTCATTCAATCTATTATTCGAAATAATCGATTATTTGAAAAGAATAGATTATTGTCAGTTAATCGATTAATCGAAAATGATTACTAATGATGATCAATTGAAAATAATCAATTCATTTCGATTAATCGATTGTTTGATTTTCATTTAATCGAATGTTTGCAATTATACGAATAATTAAAGGATCGATTATTTTCCATTAATCAGTTATTTCAAATATTTATTAGAGAATCGATTATTTTAGATAAATCGTTAAATTGATTAATTAAAATAATGGACTATTTAAAATAAACAATCGAATAATCTAAAATAACCGATTATTCGAAAAAATCGATTATTTTAATTCAATCGATTATTCGAACAAAATCGATTATTTTCAGTCAATCGTTTAATCGAAAAATTGATTGAAAATAATCGATTCATTTCGAATAATCAATTGTTTAGTTTTTAATTAATCGTTGGGTTGATTTTTCCATTAATCTGTAATTTTCAAATTAAATAAAATAATCTATTTAAACTAATAATTAACAATCGAATAATCCAAAATAATCGATTATTTTCAATCATCGATGAGCCGATTATTTTAAAAGAATCTATTATTTTCAGTCAATCGATAAATCGAAAATAATCGATTCATTTCGATCAATCGATTGTTTTCGATTATTCGAGGGATTGATTTTTCCTTTAATCAGTTATTTTCGAATGATAATAGATCGATTATTTTCGATTAATCGTTAAAATTTGGAATTTAAAAATAATCGATATATTGACATTCTCTAATCGATTTTTAATTTTAATAATTATTTTGTCCATCCCTATCCTCGTTAACATAGCTTCTTCCATCGCTTGTTCAAACATGCAGCATAACCTTAATTTCCTTCAAAAATACGCAAGTGATTTGAATAGTTTCTATTCATCCCTTACATACACATTTTTCCATTTAATGCTTGTTATACCACCGGTAGTACCTGTAGCTGTATTTTGTGTTGCCTATGACTTTGTTTATCGCGCCGTTGAACTAGCATTTATATAAATTCTTGGAACTTTTTTACAATTAAAAAGACACTATTTATAATCTCACATTTTGAATTTCGATGGTTTATTGGAATAATATAGATATTATTACTATTATTACACATTTTTAGACTATTCATATAATGATGTCTATACTGACCTGTGTGTAGAGTGATGTATTTTTATATAGGGTACTTATATATTATATATATTTAGTACAAATTTAGAATATGAATAAACACATTAAATATTTCTTATTATTGTTTTATTTATTTTTAACTGTAGCGTTTTTTTTTTTTTTTTTTTAGTGAAATCAAATTATATGTTATCTACATAAAGCTGTTGGAAATATATCCAACATATTTGGATTGATTCCTCAGGCCAGTCCTGCTCTGTCAAAGGTAGGAAGATCAGGTTTGTGATGTTGAATTTCTCTTTAGGTTTGGAAAATCTAAAAGTGTTTTCATCAACACTAAAATGTGTCCAATGGTTCTATCTTTGAACATTTTTTTAACAAAAATATCAGTGTTTTGGTTAAGTATCTCTGCAACCGTTTGAGTTAGGAAGATGCGGTTTCCGGTGTTAAATTTTTCTCTAAATTACTTACTGTAATGCTGTGTCCAATATTATCAAGTTGAAGAGAAAAACATTTCTTAGGATATAAAATATGAACTCGACGAAATGGAAACTTGGAAAACATGTAGAGTGGAATTCATGTTAACAAACCACAAACCAGAAACCAGGGTCAGAGATCCAGAATCAATTCGCAAAAGTAGATGTACAATTTTATTTAATTACAGATTTAATCTTCTCTATTTTAATTTATTCTGTCTTTCATATTTGTATATATCTGATAGGTTTTCTCATTGTAGTTTATATTTCAAGTTATATTTTTAGTATATTTTTTATTCATAATAAATTAAGGATATGAAACGTAATATCAGATTTTCACACCTCAACGTAGGATCTATTTTCTCTGTATTTGATCAAGTTACTGACTACTTATTGAACAAAAACATAGACATATTTGGCATTAGTGAGACTTGGTTAAACCCTCAAATTGATTCTACTGCCGAACTTAGCCCTCTCTAGTGTTTAATTTTAGAATTAAATGGGGTAAACATTGCAAGTAAATAATAAAGGGTATTTTTTTAAATATTAAATATAGTTAAAAATAGATACCGGCCCGTACCAAACAATCGTGTACATGGTCAAAATGACGTAAAATGTGAAACATTATTAAAATCTGGACATGCATATACATTTTAAGCAAAAAGATTTAAATGGCTAAGTGACAATAAATTGTAAAGTTGTACCTTAAACAAGTGTATCCAATGCTAAAATATCGGTATTTAGTAACACTGAATTTAAAAGTATTACAATAACATTTAAAAAATGTAAATTAATAAAAAAGATTGATAATAATAATTATAAATCTTTTTAGCTTTATGTTAATCGAAATGTCATTCATCCACTGACGTTTATGAGATGTTCAATGATACATATTATAGATTGCTCACCCATCTATAAAAAAAATATGAAAAGCGGGTTGCAATGTGCCTTTCCTACTCACTAAATAGAGCTGTTCTAGCCCAAATGTGTTTTAAAATAAAATTTCAGCATTTTAATTTTTAGAAAAAAAAAAATAATTAAAGTTTTACTTCAAGACATGTCATTATGTATTTGGAAAGTTGAGTTTTCATGTAGTTAAATAATATTAAGAGATCTAAACAATTTTTATAACAGATGGATATAAATAATTTTAAACTACTATTTCAGAAACAATTCTACATAAAATACATAATTGCAATATGTAATACAATTTTGAAAAGGTAATGTAAACAATTTTGATATGAGGTATAAACAACTTTGGTAAGAGTTGTAATTGGACACTTATCTATTATTCTGAATAATGTTTAATGGTAATGTCACTAAAAAAATTTACAAAAATCACTGGATTTTTAATATTTTAAAGTTTGTTACAATCTCTTTTGACAGTAATTGCAATGTATTATTTATGATTCGTTTATTTTAATAATAAATGAGAAATAGTTAATAAATTGTAAAGAGGGCCGTGATATTTTTGTCAAATTGGACATTCTTATTTCATATTCTATATTAGTTTTAATCAACAGAATAAACCATTATCTGTAAAATTATATTTATATAAAATGTTCATTTAAATATGTAAAAATCTTAATGACAAGAAAACACTAAAGATTCTAATTTCTAAACCGGTTCTGTAAATGATTTCTTTACAACTAAGTGCTCAAAATTGATACAATCTAGATAAAAAGAAAACTTTGCCCAGTGAAATACGCTTTTCGTCGTCTGATTTACATATGGATAAGCAATCTTTGTAATTATGTATATCATTGGGTGTGAGGCATAATAATTGTGCTCTGTGGAAATTTATAAAATTTCTTTACTATCGAATGAAATCCAGGTTTCCAAAGTGATGTGTTTGTACATCCACGGATGCAACAAGTTTTTTCGATATTGATATTACGAAAATAATTCGACTTCATTTTATTAATAATTATTAAACAATAAATGCCGTATAAAACATTAATAAATACCCCCCATAAAGTTCACATTTTTGTCACCAGTTAGCGTTAAAGTCATGACGCACGGTCCCTATTATTTTTATTCATTCTTACCAAGTTGTTAGAGCTGATAGGGATGGGAGAGGCGGAGGTGTTGCTTTCTATATTAATTCAAATATCAAATATAATTTAGTTTTTTTTTCGCGAATTACTCCTAACCTTGAGCAACTTTGGATTTCTACCAAGTTTCGCCGAAAAACATATATTTTTGGAGTTATATATCGCCCCCCTAATTCTTCTGTTATCAACTGCCTTAATGAATTGGAGGATAGCGTCGCCAACTTGTTACCATCTTGTGACTTTTTCATTGTCTCAGGAGATATTAATATAGATTTTATGACGCCTATGATCTATGTATAAATTTTTTAAATTCCTATGGACTAACACAAATTGTTAATAAACCAACTCATATAACCCCGCACAGCAAAACTCTCATCGACATTATATTTGTGTCAGATGTCCATCAAACAACATGTGTTGAGGTATTAGATGTCAGAGGCCGTGGCTTGTCATATCATCAAGCTGTTCTTTGCAACATAGAGTCAATCACTTTAGAAAAAAAAGCTAAGTATATAACCTATCGTGACTTTTCACGATTTGATATTAATCTTTTTAATGCTGAATTAGGTTCCGTGAATTGGGACATAATTTACGAATTAAATTACGTTGAAGATATGATTTCCCATCTGAATAATTCCTTAATCCAGCTTTTCTCTGTACATGCTCCTTTAGTAAGAAAAAAAGTTACGAAACCGCATACCCCTTGGATTACTTATAATGTAAAAGTAATGATTTTGTTAAGAGACAAAGCTTTAAAAAAATATAAAAAAGATAAATTCCAAATATTATCCATATCTCAAAGGGGTCCGAACTAGATTAAAGGGAAGTAAAAGGCTCAAAGTCTGTCGACAACATAAATTTTACCACTAAATTTATGTGGTCGACAGACTTTGAGCCTTTTACTTCCCTTTAAAAAAGATAAGACTGCACTAAATTGGACTAGCTATACCGACCTAAGGAATTTTACTACTGGAGGAATTCGACGAGAAAAAAGGACTTATTTAAACTTTATTCATAGAGAAAATAATTCCAAGACCACCTGGAACACTCTTAGATCCTTAGAAATTCTTAGAAAAAAAGCCAGTCCTATTATACCACCTAACTTAAGTAATGTTACTGAAATTAACAAACATTTTAATACATCTCCTACTACTCTGAAGTCACATGACCAATTAGCCTTACTTGATCGGTACTATGAAAATATATATGAAAATAAATTCGAATTTAAATCTGTCTCTTCTGATACAGTTCGAAAATCTCTAAATCGTATATAAAGTCATGCCGTTGGTTTAGATAACATATCACTGCGCATGATACAGTTAGTAGAAAATTATTTAATCAATCATTTAACACTTATTTTTAATAAAATAATTTCTTCGGGGAAACAGGCTTTTATTATTCAGCTTGCTAAATGTAATCAACCTACTAGCTTATCTGACTTGCGTCCTATTAGTATTCTACCAACCCTTTCTAAATCATTTTGTTAAAATACTGTTAGACAAAAAGAAAATTCGGATTTATTTCAACCTATACGTCCTCATTGAATATTTGTGTGTAAATGTTGCTTTGATCAGGGTGGTAGCTAGAGGCTGGCCTCGGTCGTAAATCTCGAGGGAGCGCATTCGCAGACCCTCAGACTGCTGGGACACTTGCACATTAAGATCTTACTTAAAATTAGTATTTATACTAATTTGCATTTGATTACCCGCTTTTGAGAGTGTTATTATTGTGTCCTCACCCCATTTAGCTATAATATTGTAGTCACGACGTTGACGTTGATTTTCAATGGTAGGTATACAATAATTTTAATCAATTATTTGTTTGCCGTGACTCTTTTACCTTTAATTCTGTAATTAAAGTATCTTCTATATAATTAAAAAATGTTATTATATATGTTTCCTTTAAATAATGTAACATTTTAATATCATTTATACTTTTATTATGACTTAAATTGTGTATTTTTTATTAATAAACATCTTGTTAATCGAATTTATTCTTTTATTTCCTAAATCAAAAGCTTTTAACCTTTCCGTTATTAAACATTATTATAAACTTACAATTGAAGGGCAACACAGAATACACCAATGTGTAATGTTGGTTGCCTATATTTAGTTTTTACCCATCTATTGGCAAGTAACTGTATTGTTTTATCTAGTCGCTAATAGATGGCGCCTGTAAGTATAGGCAACTAGTATTACACACCAGTGTATTCTGTGTTGCCCTTCAATTGCAAGTTTATAATACTGTTTAATAGCGGAAAGGTTAAAAGCTTTTGATTTAGGAAATAAAAGAAAAGAATTCGATTAAGAAGATGTTTATTAATAAAAAATACACAATTTAAGACAATAAATGATATTAAAATGTTACAATATTTAAAGGAAACATATATAATATTTTTTAAGGGGTGAACTCAGTTGCTCCCTAGCTATAAGGGTTAACTTTTTTTTGTTAATTTCTCAGTTAATTATTCCATAAATTCACATAAAGGTAGAGCCGGACGGATAGTTTAAAATGCCCTTTGCTGCTTGCCTCTATCTTGAGCCGTTTAGTAGTTATTCACATTTAAAAATAAGTCAAATACCTTGTCGCGTTTCTGCTATCCTGATACCAAAATTTTGTAGACAAAATTGGATCTTTTCGAATTCGGAACTTCGTATCAGGATAATAGAAACGCGAGGAGATATCGAAAATTTTTATTTTTGCCACAATTTTTTTAATATTGCTGTTAGAAAAAAACTGAGTGTATTTCTGAGATCTACATGTGATCTTCTATCCGTAGGCAAATTTAAATAGTTTTTTATATTTTAAAAAAAATCGAAAGGGTATAGCCTTCAAAATTTTTTGCCAAAAATTTTTTTTATCTCCGATCTTGATGAACATTGGGGTACACATAGAAGAAAGCACGAGTAATTAAGGGGTGAACTCAGTTGCTCCCTAGCTATAAGGGTTAAATTTTTTTTGTTAATTTCTCAGTTAATAATGATCGAATTATTCCATAAATTCACATAAAGGTAGAGCCGGACGGATAGTTTAAAATGCCCTTTGCTGCTTGCCTCTATCTTGAGCCGTTTAGTAGTTATTCACATTTAAAAATAAGTCAAATACCTTGTCGCGTTTCTGCTATCCTGATACCAAAATTTTGTAGACAAAATTGGATCTTTTCGAATTCGGAACTTCGTATCAGGATAATAGAAACGCGAGGAGATATCGAAATTTTTTATTTTTGCCACAATTTTTTTAATATTGCTGTTAGAAAAAAACTGAGTGTATTTCTGAGATCTACATGTGATCTTCTATCCGTAGGCAAATTTAAATTGTTTTTTATATTTTTTTAAAAATCGAAAGGGTATAGCCTTCAAAATTTTTTGCCAAAAATTTTTTTTGTCTCTGATCTTGATGAACATTGGGGTACATATAGAAGAAAGCACGAGCAATTAAGGGGCGAACACAGTTGCTCCCTAGCTATAAGGGTTAACTTTTTTTTGTTAATTTCTCAGTTAATAATTATCGAATTATTCCGTAAATTCACATAAAGGTAGAGCCGGACGGATAGTTTAAAATGCCCTTTGCTGCTTGCCTCTGTCTTGAGCCGTTTAGTTCACATTTAAAAATAAGTCAAATACCTTGTCGCGTTTCTGCTATCCTGATTCTAAAATTTTGTAGACAAAATTGGATCTTTTCGAATTCGGAACTTCGTATCAGGATAATAGAAACGCGAGGAGA